>JANIWN010000019.1:0-13228 GCA_030555635.1 Sugiyamaella neomexicana | reverse complement strand
GAAGCACCAGAGGTAGAAGCAGCTGAACCAGATGAAGCACCACTGGAAGTAGCAGCTGAAGAGGCACCAGATGAAGCACCAGAGGTAGAAACAGCTGAACCAGATGAAACATCACTGGAAGTAGCAGCTGATGAGGATTCTGACGAGGCACCCGAAGTGGAAGATGCGGGGGAGCTTGATGTCGTTGAGTTACTAAATGGACTAGAGCTTGACAGAGCTGCAGAGCTGGAAGTAGCAGACGAGGAAGCTCCCGATGAAACTTCCGACGAAGATCCTCCGTTTGGACAATCTCTGCAAGCCAAAGTCGGAGAACCTGAGTCCGAACTGCTTGCCTCAGATGTAGAAGCCGTGGATGCAGCAGATGTTACTGAAGCACTGGAGGACACTGCGAAAGAAGAACTAGAAGAGACAACAGAAGACTCGGAGCCAGTCGAAGCAGTAGATGGAGAGGCTGTAGAAGAAGCACCAGAAGAGGCACCAGAGGAAGCACCCGTGGATGAAGCACCGGTAGATGACGCTCCGGAAGAAGCACCAGACGATGCACTAGAGGAAACACCAGAGGAAGAGGCTCCAGTCGATGAAGCACCCGTGGAAGAGGCACCAGAGGAGGCACTAGAGGAAGCACCAGAGGAAGAAGCTCCAGTGGAAGAGGCACCAGAGGAAGAAGCTCCAGTAGATGAGGCACCAGAGGAAGCTCCAGTAGATGAGGCACCAGAGGAAGCACCCGTGGATGAAGCACCAGACGAAGCACCAGACGAAGCACCAGTGGATGAAGCACCAGAGGAGGCACCAGAGGAAGAAGCTCCAGTAGATGAGGCACCAGACGAAGCACCAGACGACGCACTAGAGGAAGCACCAGAGGAAGAAGCTCCAGTCGATGAAGCACCCGTGGAAGAGGCACCACTGGACGTACCACTGGACGCACCAGTTGAAGAAGCACCGCTAGATGACGCTCCGGATGAGGCACCAGAGGAAGAAGCTCCAGTAGATGAGGCACCAGAGGAAGCTCCAGTAGATGAGGCACCAGACGAAGCACCCGTGGATGAAGCACCAGACGAAGCACCAGACGAAGCACCAGTGGATGAAGCACCCGTGGAAGAGGCACCACTGGACGCACCAGAGGAAGCACCAGTTGAAGAAGCACCGCTAGATGAAGCACCAGAGGAAGCACCAGTGGAAGAAGCACCCGTGGAAGAGGCGCCAGAGGAGGCACCAGTTGAAGCACCGCTAGATGAAGCACCAGATGAAGCACCAGATGAGGCACCGGTGGAGGATGCGCCCGTGGAGGATGCACCCGTGGAAGAGGCACCAGTGGAAGAAGCTCCACTAGATGCTGCGCCAGAAGAAGCACTAGAGGAAGCGCCAGTAGATGAAGCACCGCTAGATGACGCTCCGGAAGAGGCACCAGATGAGGTACCACTGGAGGCGCCAGTAGAGGAAGCACCAGTTGAAGAAGCTCCAGTAGATGAAGCTCCAGATGAGGCACTACCGGAGGACGCACCCGTGGAAGAGGCACCAGTGGAAGCACCGCTAGATGAAGCACCGCTGGATGACGCTCCGGAAGATGTACCAGTTGAAGAAGCAGCCGAGCTCGAGGTGGCAGTACAGACAAGACCACTTGTACTGGCCGCAGTCGAGGTACATGCAGGAGGATCTTGAACCGTGGAGAGCTGACCAAGTCCCAATCCAAGCGTGCTATTGTAGACTACAATAAGAGTGTTGAGTACAGTGCCTACCGTCTCAAGAAGACCCAACAGAACATTGCTGATGCTGCAAGGAAATCCAATATCGGCGATTAAATTTTCAATTGCATCATAAAGGGTAATAATAGCATCGAGCTCTGAGAGGGACACACCCTGACCTACGAGATTGTTAAGGTCACTGAGCAGACCATTGATCAATGACTCCAGAGCTTCTTCGAGAGTTGCTTCATCGCAAGGATTCAAGGTTCCCAGACTCTTAACGGTATCCAATGCTTGTGTTAAGACTGTTGAAGCATCTGCAAAATCTCCATTGGTTAAAAGATCACCAACGCTGTTGATGGTATTGACCAAGCTGAGAACCGGACCGGTAGCAGTACAAGGGACGACAGTGGTGACTGTGGCAGTTCCTGAGCAGATTGTTTCTGTAGCACTAATGGATGCACTAGGACCAGTGGTAGCGGCACCAGACGAAGCACCAGACGAGGCACCACTGGAAGCGCCAGATGAAGCAGCGGTCGAAGCACCTGAGGAGGCGCCACTTGAAGCACCAGACGAAGCGCCAGACGAAGCGCCACTGGAAGCAGCAGTCGAAGAAGCACCAGAGGAAGCACCTGTAGACGAGACACCAGTGGATGAAGCACCCGTGGAAGAGGCACCACTGGACGCACCACTGGACGCACCAGTTGAAGAAGCACCGCTAGATGACGCTCCGGATGAGGCACCAGTAGATGAAGCACCAGTTGAAGAGGCACCAGACGAAGCACCTGTAGACGAAGCACCAGTGGAAGAAGCACCACTAGATGACGCTCCGGATGAGGTACCAGATGAGGCACCAGTAGATGAAGCACCAGAGGAAGCACCCGAGGAAGCACCCGAGGAAGCACCAGTTGATGAAGCACCGCTAGATGAAGCACCAGAGGAAGCACCAGTAGATGAAGCAGCAGAGGAGGCTCCACTGGACGCACCAGTTGAAGAAGCCCCACTGGATGACACACCCGAAGAAGCACCAGACGAAGCGCCACTCGAAGCAGCACTGGAAGCAGCAGTCGAAGAGACGCCAGAGGAAGCACCAGTAGATGAAGCACCGGTGGAGGAAGCTCCTGAAGAGGCTCCAGTAGATGAAGCACCAGAGGAAGCTCCAGAGGAGGCACCACTGGACGCACCAGTTGAAGAGCCGCCAGTTGAAGAAGCCCCACTAGATGACGCACCAGAAGAAGCACCAGACGAGGCGCCACTCGAAGCAGCACTGGAAGCAGCAGTCGAAGAGGCGCCAGAGGAAGCACCAATTGAAGAAGCACCGCTAGATGAGGCACCGCTAGATGAGGCACCGCTGGATGACGCTCCGGAAGATGTACCAGTTGAAGAAGCAGCCGAGGTCGAGGTGGCAGTACAGACAAGACCACTTGTACTGGCCGCAGTCGAGGTACACGCAGGAGGATCTTGAACCGTGGAGAGCTGACCAAGTCCCAATCCAAGTGTGCTATTGTAGACTACAATAAGAGCATTGAGTACAGTGCCTACCGTCTCAAGAAGACCCAACAGAACATTGCTGATGCTGCAAGGAAATCCAATATCGGCGATTAAATTTTCAATTGCATCATAAAGGGTAATAATAGCATCGAGCTCTGAGAGGGACACACCCTGACCTACGAGATTGTTAAGGTCACTGAGCAGACCATTGATCAATGACTCCAGAGCTTCTTCGAGAGTTGCTTCATCGCAAGGATTCAAGGTTCCCAGACTCTTAACGGTATCCAATGCTTGTGTTAAGACTGTTGAAGCATCTGCAAAATCTCCATTGGTTAAAAGATCACCAACGCTGTTGATGGTATTGACCAAGCTGAGAACCGGACCGGTAGCAGTACAAGGGACGACAGTGGTGACTGTGGCAGTTCCTGAGCAGATTGTTTCTGTAGCACTAATGGATGCACTAGGACCAGTGGTAGCGGCACCAGACGAAGCACCAGACGAGGCACCACTGGAAGCGCCACTAGAAGCAACACTAGAAGCAGCTGTCGATGAAACACCAGACGAAGCTCCGGAGGAGGCACCGGTAGAAGAAGCACCAGACGACGCACCACTGGACGCACCAGAGGAAGCTCCTGAAGATGCAGCAGTTGAAGAAGCACCAGAGGAGGCACCAGATGATGACGCTCCGGAAGAAGCACCAGACGACGCACCACTGGACGCACCAGAGGAAGCACCAGTGGATGAAGCACCAGAGGAAGCTCCTGAAGATGCAGCAGTTGAAGAAGCACCAGAGGAGGCACCAGAGGACGCTCCAGTTGATGAAGCTCCAGTTGAAGAAGCTCCAGATGAGGCACCGCTGGACGCACCAGTAGAAGAAGCTGCACTAGATGACGCTCCAGAAGAAGCACCAGAGGAGGCGCCACTGGACGCACCAGTAGATGAAGCACCAGAAGAGGCGCCAGTGGAAGAAGCACCCGTTGAAGAGGCAGCCGAGCTAGAAGGAGCCGAACTGGACACAGCCGAACTCGATGTGGCAGTACAGACAAGACCACTTGTACTGGCCGCAGTCGAGGTGCACGCAGGAGGATCTTGAACCGTGGAGAGCTGACCAAGTCCCAATCCAAGTGTGCTATTGTAGACTACAATAAGAGCATTGAGTACAGTGCCTACCGTCTCAAGAAGACCCAACAGAACATTGCTGATGCTGCAAGGAAATCCAATATCGGCGATTAAATTTTCAATTGCATCATAAAGGGTAATAATAGCATCGAGCTCTGAGAGGGACACACCCTGACCTACGAGATTGTTAAGGTCACTGAGCAGACCATTGATCAATGACTCCAGAGCTTCTTCGAGAGTTGCTTCATCGCAAGGATTCAAGGTTCCCAGACTCTTAACGGTATCCAATGCTTGTGTTAAGACTGTTGAAGCATCTGCAAAATCTCCATTGGTTAAAAGATCACCAACGCTGTTGATGGTATTGACCAAGCTGAGAACCGGACCGGTAGCAGTACAAGGGACGACAGTGGTGACTGTGGCAGTTCCTGAGCAGATTGTTTCTGTAACACTAATGGATGCACTAGGACCAGTGGTAGCGGCACCTGAAGAAGCAGCTGAACTGGACGCGCCAGAGGAAGCAGCTGAACTGGACGCGCCAGAGGAAGCAGCTGAACTAGACGCGCCAGAGGAAGCAGTTGAACTGGAAGCACCTGAAGAAGCAGCTGAACTGGACGCGCCAGAGGAAGCAGCTGAGCTGGAAGCACCAGAAGAAGCAGCTGAGCTAGAAGCACCTGAAGAAGCAGCTGAACTGGACACGCCCGATGAGGCTGCTGAGCTAGAAGCGCCTGAAGAAGCTGCTGAGCTAGAAGCGCCTGATGAGGCTGCAGAACTGGACGCACCAGAAGAAGCAGCTGAACTGGACGCGCCAGAGGAAGCAGCTGAGCTGGAAGTACCAGAAGAAGCGGCAGAAGATGCTGCTGAGCTAGAAGCACCAGAAGAAGCAGCTGAACTGGACGCGCCAGAGGAAGCAGCTGAACTGGAAGCACCAGAAGAAGCTGCAGAACTGGAAGCACCAGAAGAAGCTGCTGAGCTAGAAGCGCCTGATGAGGCTGCAGAACTGGACGCGCCGGAGGAAGCAGCTGTACTGGACGCGCCAGAAGAAGCTGCTGAACTGGACGCTCCTGAAGAAGCAGCTGTGCTGGAAGCGCCTGAAGAAGCAGCTGAGCTAGAAGCGCCAGAAGAAGCTGCTGAACTGGACGCACCAGAAGAAGCTGCTGAGCTAGAAGCGCCTGAAGAAGCTGCCGAGCTGGAGGCGCCTGATGAGGCTGCTGAGCTAGAAGCACCAGAAGAAGCGGCAGAAGAAGCTGCTGAACTGGAAGCGCCTGAAGAAGCTGCAGAACTAGAAGCGCCTGAAGAAGCTGCAGAACTAGAAGCGCTTGAAGAAGCTGCAGAACTAGAAGCGCTTGAAGAAGCTGCCGAACTGGACGAAGCCGCTGAGGTAGAAGAAGCCGCTGAACTGGAAGAAGCTCCTGAACTGGTGACAGTACAAACCAAGCCACTTGTACTGGCCGCAGTCGAGGTACACACAGGAGGATCCTGAACCGTGGAGAGCTGACCAAGTCCCAAGCCAAGCGAGTCATTGTAAATCACAATAAGAGCATTGAGTAAAGTTCCCACTGTTTCTAGAAGATCCAAAAGAACGTTAGCTATACTACAGGGAAAACCAATAGCAGCAATTAAGTTTTCAATTGCATCATACAGAGTAATAATAGCGTCCAGTTCCGAGAGAGACAACTGTTGACCAGCTAGATTGGTAAGATCAGTAATTAGACCATTGATCAAAGACTCAAGCGCCTCTTCAAGAGTCGCTTCATCACAAGCATTCAAGTTACCGAGACTCTTAACGGTATCCAATGCTTGTGTTAGGGTCGTAGAAGCATCTGCAAAGTCACCATTTGTCAGTAGCTCGCCAGCACTGTTAATGGTGTTGACTAAACTCAGAACAGGACCAGTTTCAGTACAAGCAACAACCGTGGTGATGGTAGCAGTCCCTGAACAGATAGTTGTGGTTACGCTTATGGCAGGAGTAGTGACAGCAGTGACAGCACAAACTAAGGCAGAACTACTGGTAGTTGCCGCAGTACACACAGGAGGGTCCTGAACCGTGGAGAGCTTGCCAAGTCCTATACCAAGGAAAGTATTATAAATCACAATAAGACCATTGAGCAAAGTCCCCACTGTGTCAAGAAGACCCAAAAGAACATTAGTGATACTACAGGGGAGACCAATAGCATCAATTAAGTTTTCAATTGCATCATATAGAGTAATAATAGCATCGAGCTCGGAGAGCGACAACTGTTGACCAGCAAGATTGGTAAGATCAGTAATTAGACCATTGATCAAAGACTCAAGCGCCTCTTCAAGAGTCGCTTCATCACAAGCATTCAAGTTACCGAGACTCTTCACAGTATCCAATGCTTGTGTTAGGGTCGTAGAAGCATCTGCAAAGTCACCATTTGTCAGTAGCGCGCCAGCACTATTAATGGTGTTGACTAAACTTAGAACAGGACCAGTCTCAGTACAAGCAACAACCGTGGTGACAGTGGCAGTACCAGAACAGATAGTTGTGGTTACAGACAGTGCACTGGTTACCCCAATCAACGAAAGGGCAAACGTTGCCGCCCTGGCGACAAAATTCAGCCTGACCATTTATTGATTTATAGGCGGGGGAAAAAAAAAAGGGGGTATTCACCTAATGGTCTTAAGAAATCGAGGAAGGGGGAATTAAAGAACAAATCAGTAAAGAAACAAGCAACATTGCTGACATATATATGCGAACAATCGACGAAGCGATGGGAATACATGGGCTTCGGTGAACGGATCAAGTCCATCTGAACTAAACACAAAAAAAAAGACTATAAAAAGCAATGGAGGCAGTCGGGCAGTCGGGTAGCGAGGGAGACCATGCCAATAAGCAGGCGACCAGCAACTAGCGATTGGGGCTAACTGGCTGGCGTATGTACATTTCGAATGGCATAGCATGGGGTAAGAAAGGTCCGCATGTTCGTTGTCTTAGGTCAATGATTATTGTTCAGTGTTTCGGTGATCATGTTGACGCACATGGGCCTGAAATGCATATGCATTTCGGGACGCCCTTCCTGCCTGCCATCTAGCTAGATAGATGAATGTGGAGAGCAGGCGAGGCGAGGCGAGGCAACCAATTGGTAGAAGAAAGATGCCGACGGTGACGTAGAGAATGGGAGGGGGTGCTAGTTGGTGCTAGTTGGGGTCATTGTTGGAAGGAGCCCAATCGACCCACATACGGGGTAAGAGAAAAAGACTTGACTGGCGAGATAATGGCACAATGCTAATCGTCAAAAGATCCGTCACTATTTTTTTTTTTTTGTTTTTGTTCTTAAAAGGGCAATTTCTTTGATCGTGGTCCGTTCCATCATATCTCAGTCCATATCGATGTCGTAAACTATTCAACTAACCCCGCCACGAAGATTATCGGCAGGCGTGGGCAATTTTTCTGTGAGAAGGTATGCGGTTGGAACTTCAGGGTTCGCGAATCAGAGAGGCATCTCATCTAGGACAATCTGGCGTCCACCCGATGCAGTGCTCTGCAGTGCTGTGCAGCAGTTCAAAATGGCAATTAGGAAGGGTATACATACATTTGGAGGCCACATTGGTATGGTGAAGATGGAATCTGGATCTCGATGGAACGCATAATAATAATAACCACACAGAAAGAACCATATATTCTAGACCTCATTGTTAGTCAGGTTTGCAGGCTATGGAGAGAGAATCCCTGAAATTACCCGACATGCCTGTCGTCTGCAAAGATCCGCTGGATAGACCATTATAGAGCGACAAAACGGCGCGGTAGTTAGTGCACTGTAAATCACATTGTATTTCGAGGCTGAAAAGGCTAGCCTTACGGGCTAGCCTTGCGGGCACGGCATCTCGCTAGGTCGTATCGGCTGTATTCGGCCAAGTCTTACTTACTAAAGGCATGCTGGCCGCCTCGACATTTCGGCTTCTATTAAGAGGACAGGCCGGTTCCAGTTTAGGCAATGCAGGCGACCTTCCTCTGTTCCAGGCTACTTAGTTTCTGCTATTCGTTTGTTCCGTGCGCTCGCTGGCTTCATAAGAGAATGCGAAAAAAAAAAGACTCCATAAAAAATCAACCTTAAAGGTGATTTTTTTTTTTAACGTTTCTGTCATTATAGAGTTTAACAAATAAGGAACCAAGTAAATAAAAACGTTGAAACGTTGTTTCTTAAAAATTGCCGTGCAGACGTTCAAAGCCAAATTATTTTAAGTTATACAGAATTCAATCTGAGATTATCACCGGCAGATCATAGAATGTTTTGTGCATAATATGTAGAAGCTGGGCGGCTATCACCAGCCCATCTTACCCGATTTCCCTATAGGCGTCTGCAGGGTTATAGAGTATCGTGCATGAAGATCTCATGTAATACCTTCCAATGTTAACCTTAATACGGCAGATTGCCTATCTGATTGTATGCAACGGATCGGGCTTGGATCAGATTGCATGGTATTTACTTGCAGAAGCCACCACCAGAAATAGCGACAAACTCGAAACGACCAACGCCTTGTACTGAGAACAAGCGGGTAAGCTGCGTTTTCGAATTCTGAATGAGATTCTTGGCAAAGGGGGCCGTGAGTGTATGCGAGGCGTGGGGCGCCACCGAGGGATATGGAGGGTCCAGTGGGCTAAGTAGCATATGCATAAGCGGTCTACTACAACTGCTTAACGAGACATCATCGAAAGGTGCATTTCTTGAAGCGAGCAGCCGGATTCAACGGATGTAAGACGATGGTGCGTCTCGAATCCTGCTATGTATTGAATATTGGAACTTGCCATGATGATGCCATGATGCTGCTTAACAGCTTGCAGCAGTTATGATTCCTCAATTAGCGCGTGGCATGGCAGTAGAGTCTCACTCTGGTCGGTGCGTACATAGGTAGGTACTTAGGGACAAGTGTCGAATCAATCCATTAGTAAGGAGAATAGGTGGGGTTGCATCTTAAGTTGTGAACATACAAGTACTTTCAATTAAAACGCAAAACAGAGTCTGGAACGATTTTTTTTTTTTTTTGTTGACCAATGGATCTTTTCTCTCAACAGGTAGTCAACAAAATGCAATGCGCTCCCCCCACTCGTGGCGGCATTCTCACTGCCATTAGAGTTTGAATCCATGGCGGAATTCTGCATATGAGGCGTAATTCATGTTTTAAACTAGGTGATCCCAACCACGCCCGGGTTTTTGCTTGTGCCGTTTCAGGCTGAGTACTGGAATTCAAAAGGATTATGAGTCTCGGCAGCAGCCTTTGAATACGAACAACTAGGTGGCTGCTACTCCTACTCAAATAGGTCTGCTGATAAGTACTTTGGGCATCATGCTTGAGCATCATGCTTGAGCATTATCGATAAAAATTATTGTAGACATTATTAGATCCGTATAGTAGCATGCTTAAGCTCATCATGCCAACAATTGATAATTGGACATTTCCTAAAGTATATTCACAAATGTTTGCTAAATTTAACATTTGGATATCCTTTCACCTTGGCTTCAATATCAATAATCAAGTTGATTTCGGTCTCTAACTTCATTAGGTAAAATGAGATTCTGTGGCGTTGGTCAACGCCCCCAGAGAGCGCCCTTTGGTTTTCTAACGACTTGGCTTCTTCAACTTGGAGTCTAGTGTTATGTGCTTGCGGCTCCCCTGTCTCATATGTCCACCATTTCATGTTGTCGCAGGCGGCACTCGTTTATCACATGCTATCTGGTACTCTGGAGACACAGACATGCAGCCAAACAGACCAGAAGGTAGGTCTATTCCGCTGATATATCTTGCCTAGCTTCCAAAATTAAGGTTGATCTCCCACCGTAGGCGAGATTGCCATGACCATTTCTGGTTGTGTACTTCTTGGCATATGAAATTCAAACCAACTTGTTCTTAGCGACTACTATTTTTATCAACTCTCTCTATTCGGATCATGTCCATATCACGTGGCACCGTCTACACTTTCTTGTTCTGAGAATACGAGACTTTGGTAGACAGAATTCGGACAAAAGGGCTATGTCATCATAGGAGATGATCTGTATTCACGGACAAGTATTCAATTGTACTTATCAATGTCCAAGTTTGCTGCGTTTGCTGCGCCGTTTATACATGTCCATTCTATAACTGCTGCGTAAATAGACAAACTTTTTCTTTGAAGGAACTGACTTCTTGACCAATCAAGCTTTATAACTGAAACAGGAGACTCACACCATTTCTAATGAAATTTAACTTTATAGTTTTAAAGATCATTTCCTTTTCCACTTTTATCAAATGCCTATATAGGTTGTCAAAAAAAAAAAGTTAAAATAGTCCATGGATCACGTGATGGCCACCGCGCATAAACTGGTGTGATATTTATATGACAGGCAATTGTGTTTCACATATGAAATATAACCCCAACGGTACCCAATTGTACCAAAATTACATTATATTAAGATCTGAATCGATGTGAAGATGACAATTCAAGTGGAAATCATCTAACAGGATTATTGGTCTTTTCCTTCTAGGGTTAGGACGCCGCGGTTCCAGGTGATCCCTACCTCTGACAATGGATTTGAGCTTCGTCGAGCCAACTGGTCCAGCCACCAAAACCAGCAGATCCATGTAATAATGTTTCCTGTATTGGCTTTTTGTCCTTCCGGAATAGGTAGGCACACAAAACACGATCCAAGGTGAATTGAGATTATAGATCAAGGTTTTGTGTTGTGGGTTGTGTTGGTGTACCTGTGTGCTTATGTGCTCGACTGACTATCTTCGTTTATTCCTCTCATTCATGTTGGTGTAAGGTCAGGAAGATCAGGAAGGTCAGGAAGGCAAGGCTGGCAGGGCTGGCAAGCCAGCTTAGAATGAGGGTCGGAACCGTTAACCGTTGGGAGAAGTGAATAATAGTGCTGCATGCCCCCAACTGTTTGATTCGCTCAACTCACACTGGCACCAGGCCCGCGGCGGCGGCTCCCGCGAGACAAATCTGAAAAAAGGCTCTATCTAACAATTGTTGTGCTTGCTCAATCAACTTCACCAACGAAATTTTTGGCAGCCCCAAGAAAACCTTAAACCAGGATATCTGATATTCGACGTTGAAGATTCGAAAAGTAAACGATTCCAATCAACTTTACAAATGTCTGCTACCGCTTTACTTTCGAGACGGGTGTTTGCTCGCTGTGCCCGGGTTCGTCTGAATTCGTAAGTTCGTGAAGTAAACGGGGATGCCGGACCGGATAACAGGCCCACATTCCCCAGAAACGGGATCCCCCAAAGATCCAATCCCATTATCCTGTCTCTTCGTCGCTGGTTCCAGGCGTCCCCCTGCCCAACTCCGCGAAGCGGAGCCAACGGGTCTGGGCAGACCGTACAGCATGCCGTTTGCAGTGGCACCTAATTTGGCACCTTTGGGGTAACCAAAGGATTTTTGCCATTCAGGCATAGATTGAAGACCGTTTAAAAGTGAGTTATCAAATCCATTATAGACACCAGACAAGAAAGTGAAAATAAGAATAAGATTGAGTTTCAGAAGATGAGGGACTTTGAACCAAGGCTTTCCCCAATCAGGTAGAATATCAAACACAGACGCTGGATCAGCACCGCCTTTGAGTTCGTTGCCTACGTCTTCTTCGTGATGGTCTACAGTGACTTTTTCTTCTGCACGAGTCATTGTTGTTGATTTGTATTTTGAAACTGATGGCTAACAAATTATTATTTTTTTTCTGATGGATTATTCTCAAGTATATATATATACTAATGGAAGACACAGGTCTACTGTAAAGTTGTAGATCCGGATTGTAACAGACATGATTCCAGCATGTTAGCACCGGATAAAACGACCACTATGTCAATCTGTGCATCAAAATGTACTTTGTAACGGAGAAGTCACAATAAAATGCGGGGTATCAAGTTTTTTATTTGCCATGAGGTTCATCATTTAGTGGAGAAAGCTTTTTAACCGGGACCATGCATAACATGTCCTGCATTGAGACGAGAAGATGTGCTTGGGGGTAAGCTGGGGGGGTAAGCTGGGGGGGCAAGCTGGGGGGCAAGCTGGAGGGGTTCAGTTTTGCAGTAATAAGTCAACATAGCCCAGTTACGGTTAGATGCATATGCGGTCCCCCCACTGTTCAGTTAACGTGGGGCACGCGGTGTGCCTGCAATAGAATGTTACTAGTTTGTTAAGGACTGAGACAGAAAAGCTTGTTTTTCGGAATCGGAACAATGTAGAGTGGGGGGACTGAGACTGAGTGTAGAAGTGGCATAGGCAAATGAGGGAAGTAGGAAGTGAGGGTGAGTAAAGGGAGAAGGGTGAGGGAAGTAGGGAAGTAGGAAGTGAAGGAAGTGAGGGAAGTGAGGGTGAGAAGAGTGGAGCCAGTAGAGATTTAACAAAATGATTTACAAACAAAAGTTCCTGAGCTAAAATCATTTTGAAATTAATTTTTTTGATTTTTATTATTACCTTGATTATGCTTCTATGGCCAATTTCAAGTGTTAATGCTGAGTCGGTTGTGGGGGAGTTACTATAGTTACTGGCACTGCTATAAAGAGATTTCAATATTGGTAAACTGTCTGTATGTATCCCTTCTTACCTGAGGTCATTCGGCACTGGTGAGACAATAATGACCCCCCACACAATTCTCTACAATGTACGGAAAGTACTCAACGATTGATGAAATACCCGGATAATAGAGAGGTAGGGACACAATTGGAGTAGGAGATGTTACCAGTGAGGAGGAACGGCACGATGGATGAGGGGAGGTGAGTGAGGGACGCAGCCTGCCCACAATAATATATCCGGAGGAGTCTACAACTGCCTCTGCGACTTCTCTATGTCACTGCTGCTACCACTGCTACTCTACTACTAATACCATTAATACCACAGCTACCACTATAACTGCCATATACACTACTACTACTACTACTACTACTACTACTACTACTACTACTACTACTACTACTACTACTACTACTACTAC